>WBNM01031619.1:351566-363459 GCA_013399055.1 Ramphastos sulfuratus | reverse complement strand
GTCTGGGACCTCTCTGGTGAGCCAGGACTGGTGGAAAATGATGGAGAGCAGCTTGGCCAGCTCATCTGCCAGCTCTCTCAGCACCCTAGGATGGATCCCATCCGGTCCCATGGACTTGTGGGTGTCCAAATGGCTCAGCAGGTCCCGAACTAATTCCTCATGGACTTCCAGGGCAACACACCGCTCCCCGACCCCATCACCCAGCTCAAGAGGCCACTTGTCCTGAACTCCTCCCTCCTCACTGTTGAAAATTGAAAATAGCGGACTATAGTGGACCTGAAACAGATGTAACAGGTTTTAAGTAGCTTATACTATTTTAACAAAAAAAAAAAAAAAAAAATCCTCCCTCCCTAGGAGAATTGTTCCTATGTAAAAGTAAAGTAATTTGGATGACTTCTAAAAGCATTTGGCTGATGTTTTGCATAACGCTGAGTTTTCAAGTGACCTGCTTTGTGACCTGGTATACCATTCTTCTGGCAGATTTGTAAATGTTCATAGTACAAATTTAAAATGCAAGGCATGCTCATCTTTGCTGCTGGAAGGATGTTTGCTGCCACCAGAACAGGAACGATGTCTGTCACCCTTGTTGCATTGCTACCTGCAGGCAGTGTGGTGGCAGGAGATTGAACTTCTCAGCTTCCATCAAAGAAGCTGAGGCAAGAAGAGCAAGCAAAGGAAAAGGGGATGTTTTATAGTGGTGGTGAAGTCTCTTTGTTGATTTAGTTGTGCTTAGTCACTGATTCACTGTGGACCCAAGATCCTAAGGAAGAGCTTTATACAAACCTCTCAGAACACTAGTCGGGGGGAAATAATGGCTGGTGTTGCATAGGTGGCCCTCTTGAAGGAAGGGCTTTTAGCAACATTAGGTATTTCCATTTTCTGTAATTTATAGAGAAGGTTTGTGCTGCCCTGTTCTCCCTCAGCAGAGGGGCAAAGATCTCTGCTGAAACCTCCGGCAGTGGGTTCATCCTTCAGCTGTGTCAGCTTCAATTATGAAAATCAATCACTAGGATTTCATTAAACCAAACAGTATTTTAAAGTTTATAAAAGTTACTATTAGCAGTCATGAAGAAAAATCTGTTTGTTTTTTGTAGAGTATATTAAGTGCAACATTGATTTTTGACTTGAAAGTGTCCAAATCCAGAATTTAAGGCAAATAAAATGGGCATGAAGGGATGTGTTTTGCTTGTATTCATAAAGATGGTACTTCAGGGATTTATATGAAATAGAAAACCTTCTGCAAGTTGCATGAAATGTAATAAATTGTGCCTGAAAACGCCCCCAGTTTGACTATAAAGGCCTTATCTCACCCATGTAAAATATTTATGCGTAAATGCATATTTTATATTTTTCCTTTGCCATCTGTGGGTTGCTTTATACTTTTATAAATGGCATCTCTGGTGTTTACTTGTATTGGAGGCAGCAGAAAAACCCGCATACATTTTATTTGATGTTATTACTGTGACTTTTTGTTTATTTTGGGCATAAGGAAAAGTAAAAAGGCTGATTAGTGTAAGAGTGTGCTAGGGTGATAAAAGCAGAAGTGGGGAGCTGGAAATTTTTCTTGAAGATCTTTGTTTAATTGGGACTTATCCTTCTGACACATGAATCCAAAGATTTTTGTGTTATTTTACGTGTCACTGTTCTTCGTCTGCCATTTCTGCCCCATTTTCAATTGTATCTATTGTTAGTCTAAGGGGATGCAACTTCCTGATCTGATTTTTAGGGTACTTGTCACTGATTCTGTGGTTAAATGGCTTAGAAAGTCTGGAGTTTTAGAGTTGGGGAAAACATTCCTGAACGCACTATGGTGATGCTGTCTTAGCAGTTGGTAGTGATGTGGTTGCTGTAGGAATATTGGTGTCCTCTGATAATGTTCATGTTTCTAAAAATGTTCAGTATTTTGAGTGCTTTCAATAAAATCTTCAGGAGTGATTCAAGCTTGGGAAACACTTCAGCGAGTGATTTAAAGCTCAAACTGTTCATGGAAGAGAAGGTGAAAAGGTGACATTGCTGTTGCTTAGAAATACTTAAATAAGAGAAAGATACCAATTTAGAAAGAAAGGAAAGAAGAAAGCTATAGGAAAAGCCAAAAATTGATAGTTGAAGCGAGACAATTTGCAGAGAGAACATAGAAAACATGTTTACAGGGGGGTAATTAGCAGTTGATGCAATTTTTTAAGGACTTAGTAGATCAAAGATGTGGTGATTTTAGCAGCTTTTCACCTTAAAATTTGTAGTTACCAGTTTTATCACAGCATGCTTTGGATTTCCTGAAGCTGAAAGGTTTATAGAACAGTTCCTCCTCCTTTCCTCTGTGTTCTTTCAGTGGTGCTTCTGATTCAGCCCTTCACTATCCCACCTCATTGCTTTGATCTGTTTGTTTTCAATGATAGAGCCAAGACAACACAAAGGCTGTACATGCTGATGCTGAGAGGAGGTCCTGCTGTTGCAACCAGTCTCTGCTTCTCTTCTGCCAGTACCAGGGTTTGCTTGGTGTGGTGGTGGTGGTGCCATTAGGCACCTCTACTGGTTTAGGGCTGGCAACAAAAATCAGAGGAGCTTTTACGTTTTTGCCCCAGTTAAATGGGAGTGTTATTGATGCTGGAATGAAAGAGGGACCTGTGCAATCAGAAGTGAGAGATGGGGCCATGGTCTTTGGTGGCAGTGATGGGTGGGTTAGTTGAGTTGTGATGTGAACATCACCCTTATTTCCAGAGAGCTGGAGCAGCCTGCCAGAGCAGAGGCAGGGAGGTTGCTGGCTGAAGGAGCGGTTCAGTCGGTCGTGCCTCCCAGCCAGCAGATTAGTCCTGCGCTTTCAGCAGATTCTGCAAAATGGATAAATTTAAGGCTCTTGTTAATGCACTTTGCCTTCCAAATATCCCAGTGGAATGTTTGCTGAGTTAAGTCATCTAGGGGGGAAGGGAAGAGGGTGGGCAACTCCTACGACTCTTATATGGCATGTGATGTGGGAGGTGCAGAATTGCACTCTTGTGGTATCTTAACTGTTTTTTCAGGCAGGGTATTGCTGAGGAGGAGAAGGGTTGGTAGCTTGACAGTGTCTTTTTTGGTTGTTGTTTCTTGCGGACCTGGTCTGTGTTTTATCTGCTCTTTCTTGAAGGCACTGAATTTCATAACTCTAAATCCATAAACTTTTGAGATCCTGCTGGTCATTTCTTCGATCGCCTGGCTGTTGGGGATGAAAAGCTAAGTTTTTAAAATATTGCAAAAGGAAAACTTCTTAAGCACAAAGGAACATGCAGCATGGCTATTCTAAATTAAATGTAAAGCAATAGTGTTCTGGTTAAACTGCTATTCACTAGATGCTGGGATTGATTGATCCTGCACTGTAAGGATATATAAGAAGTTGGGCAAAGATGAAGAGAACTGTTACTATAGGTCTTGCTGTGCTCCCTGGGCTTGCTGCAGGGAGACTCTGCACTGTAAACTTGGTGCTTTCACTTTTTTGGAAGTGAGCATTGTATAAATTAAATTTCTTCCCATTATTGTAAGTCTCTCCAAATAGTTTAATAGCAGCTTGGGACTGGCTGTTGAGCCATGATAGCAGTGGCTGATGGAGAAGGGTAATTCTTACTTAGCTGAAATAAACGTGAACATTGCAGGAGATCGTTAAGCCTGTTAATTCTGATCTCAAAGTAGAATCCTTTTAAACTTCCAGTAACTGAGAATTATCTAGTACTTAAATTTTAAAGCATAGGTTTCTGGCTCTTTCCAGGAGGGGGAAAGTCCTGAACTGTTTTACTTAAGAGGAAAAACTTGTTTTGTCCACCTAGCGTAGATATTCCTTTGACTGTGAAGGACTCCAGTCTTTATTTACAGGCTGCAAAATATAACAGATACCTAGAAAGTAAGTAATTTTCTTATGATGCAGCTGTTTGAATGCTGATCTACTCATTGCATGAAACCAGAATACAGATTTAGTGTAGCAGGATCCACACCCTGTGTTTGAGATGTGTATATATNGGATCATCGAGTCCAACCCCCTTAAACTTAAACCAAGCACCTTAAACTTAGGAATGTTCTTGTAAAAGCCTAAATTTAATTTTGCTGTTTCTAAGGGATGTGAAACCCCACACACGGTGTTATGGTATCTGTAGTATGTGGATAGTGGAATTGTTCAAAATTCATTTTAGCCATTTGTAAAGCAATTTTGAGAGTCCCCTTAGAAGAGGATTGTCCTGACTTAAATAGGCCTCCAGATTGGCATGATTTATATGAGCCATAGGTTGGACATGCTGGTGAGAGATAGGGGAGGAACTGGATGAAAAGTGGGGGCGTGGGAGCAGAGGCTCACTCTGGATCCATCGCTGGCACAGCTGCATTGCTGCTTCACCAGAGCCCTCACTGCCAAACGTTGCAGGCAGCCGAGGTGGCTGCGCTGTCTGCAGCTTGGGGGATACTGGGGCACTTGAGTACAGCTGATCTTTCCCTGAAGCTGATGCATGTGGAAGAGTTCCTGCAATTGACAAAAACGTCTGGGCTGTGTATTTCTGCGTTTCACTGAATACAGAAGTTGGTAGAATTTTAAGATCCCATCTGGGGCGTCTGTGTGTCCATGACTTCTGCAGATGTGGGTAATGGTGTAATGTGTATCTGCAGCCTTCTGCTACCAGAAGAGCTCTTTGTCTCTTACAAGGCTGCAGTGCCTGACTGTCCGTAAGTGTGAGGGGTTTTTAGCTGCACAGGAGTAATTTTGTGTTGGGAAAAGTTGATAGAAGTGAAGAGGTTAATGAAGCTTCTCAGCTCTCTTCAAAACAAAAGATCTCTTCTCAGCCTTGGGTTTAGTTTTTAATTAGTTTGGATTATGGTTTGATTTAAAGCGGGTGAAGGCGTGATGAGTTCATGTGATCTGGAGGTTTGAACCTTATGCTGCTATTTGTACTTTTTTGGTTAATAATGTATCCCTTGCTAGAGGGGTGACTGGTGGGTTAACAGGATTCCTTCTTGTAAAACATTTTTAAAGAAAACCCAGGCTTTCTTGTGCAAACTTCATTACAAATTAAGAGTTGCCAGACAGCAGTGCAGGATAAAGAGAGTGGTTTATTGTGAAGTCCACTAGTGTTTAGGAAAAAATAAATACCATGCAATACCTAATTCAGTGGTGTTATATTTTTCTCCTTCTTCCTCTAAGCAATAGAAGCAGCATAATTTTATATATGTCTTATTGAAAATTCATTCAAATGCAGCCTGGATTTATTTGTTTTTACTATCTCATCAGCAGAATATACTTCTTTACATGAATGTATTTTATAGATATATAAAAAAAGCAGGTTAAAAAGAATGTTCCCGAGGAATAGTTTTATTTGTTAGCACAGTATGTATGCTTTTAATGCAATTTAGATTGTATCTAGAGAAAATTGAGCTTGAAATTCTGAAGCTGGTGCCTGCTCTTGTAAATAATGCACACTTTAAGTCAACACTTTGCATCATTATGTTGAGCAATGGCTTAGCCTTGTTATATTTCAAAATGCTTGTATTAGATAATGTGCTGTATGCGAACAGGGTTATTTATGGATATCAACTTTCTTATTAGATACTAATGTTAAAATAGTATTGGGATGTCTGCTGAAGATGTCTTCCTTGTTCTGCCCTTTAATCAAGATGCAATGTTAATGCTGCATATAAGAAATGATACTCAGGTACTAGAATTTGTCAACTTTTAGTGAATCGGATAAGCATTCCATTTATGACCTGAAGCTCTTTTTTCTTCAAAATAGTATTTTAAATAATATGTAAGATAAATTTTAAGAGGATGTGGTTTTTCAGCAAGCAGTTCATTGTAGTTTTGATTGTTGAAGAAACTACAACTTTTGTGATACTTAAAGGGAGTTGGTCCTGAAGGTGTCTTAGCAGTGCAAATTGATTGAAGAAAATGCATTTGATACTGCTTATTTCAGAAGTGGATCTGTCTGTGCAGTCACTCAGACTGAGCCAGTGGTGGTATCTGGAGAGCATGTCCTTTGTCTAAATGAAAAAACCACCCTGAGAAAGCAATTTTATTTGAACGTTTTAAGGAGAGAGCCTAAATACCTATTTTGCTATCTTTACTCTTATATCTTCATCTGAGTACTTCCTTCTTTGCCATTCTTGAATGATGACCTGTGGCTTATATTGCAAAAGGACTTCCCACAGATGGAAGAAAGGGGTAGGAAAAAAACCCTCTTGCCAGATTCTTTTGCTTGTTGTTACCTGTCTTGATTTCATGGAGCTTGTGTAAATGCAAATTTAGTAGCTATTGTTTCTTGAACTATACTCAGTTGTTAGTCACTACTGAGATTCATAAAGGTGACATTTTGATAAAATCAGTGCGTGGATGTCTTCATACTCTTCCTTATGAAGAAAAATGTTTGGTTTTGTTTGTTTAGTAGTGTGGTTTTTTTTTTTAAATACATTTAAAGGACTTAATTCAAAATACCATTGCATAATAGGTTGCTGTGTAGTTAGCTTGTTTTCTCAGTGTAATTCACACTCACAGCCTTAATTTAATTTCTTCCTATAGTTAAAACAACTGGGTTGCTGTCTGGTTACACCTGTAGTGCCCTGGTACTGTAAGTCTCCTACACGGAAATTAAGAGTTTGTACTGTTTATCAAGAGGATCTTTGGTGTCTTGGTAGGATGGTGCATTTCCACTGCTGAAAATCCTTAGGAGCTGGGATTTACTCTGCAATGTACTCTGGCATCTTCTACGCAAGAAACTCCCTCTTTGCAGTGGAATTCTGGATTTTGTCTATCAGCAGTTTCCAGAGAGCTGACTGGGGAAAGCAGATACCTGAAGATGGCTAACTTGCAGTTAGCCATAAATACTGGAGCTTGATGATTCAAAGGTAAAAATCTTCACTAGTGTATGCAATGTAATTGGAACCCTGCCTTGTAATTTCATATATTGATTGCTTGCATATGTTGGCTAAGCCTGCAGCATACCTTTACTCATCTGACTTTCATAACCCCTTGTCCACGGTGAAGCTGTGCAGATACGCCATCCCTCAAGGGATGGTGAAGTGTAATGGGACAGGGGTTGACATACAAGCTAATTGACCTATGCTTTCCTCTTCTGCAATTGCACTGTGATCTACAGGGTAGAGGAAAATCATTCTTAACTTCCTGAGCCAGGACTTGCCTTAATGATGTAGCAGGTACTTAAAAGCCTTTTAGCTAGGGAGCATGCAGGTGTTTTAGGAACCACTGATGTTATTTTGCATGCCCAAAATATCCTCTGTGAGTGAAATGAAGGAAATGCTGCTCATGGCATCAGCCTTCTGAGGTTGTCCAATCAGTACTCTACTCCTCCAGAATGTTATTCTAGGTGGTATCTACAAAGAAATTGGTGGGGAAAATGAGCTAAATTTAGTTGTATTTTAGCACCTGGCAAGTTTTTAAGTGATGATCTGAGGGAAGTGTTCTGTTAATCTGGTATTTGGGGATTAATTATTCTTTTGAATTCTGTATATTTTAGCTGTTTGCTAGGTATATGGTGAGCTGAGCAAAGTGGGGCCAATCTGTTCACATCAAATATTTGTGCTCTTTCTGTACCTTTATTTTGCATGTATGTAGGTGTTGACTGATTGTAAAGAAAACACTGGGCAAACAGTTCAGTCAAAAAAGCTTATTTCTAAGATTTTAATATGCATTTAAGAAGAAACCTGTGGCACAGAGTAGCATAATGACGTTTACCCAAGCACAGTTTCAATTACAATTTCAGATGAATGCTTATTGATGATAGAAAGAGCTGCCTCTGTTGAAGTGCTAGAGCTGCTGTTGCTGAAGGACATGAGATGCGCTGCTGTTTCCACAGTGTAAAACAATCTGCTTCCTTGCCAGAAATCAGTTGTCACTTGTCCCTTTTTTTCCTTTCCTGGATCTCTGTGCATGAGGAAACTGGGGGGATTATGCTCAGCTGATACTGTCTCCAGCTTACCTCTGTGTGTCCTGGTGAATCCTGCCATCCTGCTGTCACCTGTATCGTTATGAAGATGTATGAGACCCCAGCCTCCATGTAATACAGCTTTGGGCAGTGGTGGATTTTCGCTCGAGTTGCTTTGCACTCCAACGCCAACATGTCAGATGCAGTTTACACTGTTTGAATGAACATCAGCCCTCTAGCAGGAACTTTTAAAAACATTACTCAATAAAATTCAGGCAGAGTTGAGATACTGAAGATAATCCTCCATTTGCTTGTAGAACAGGTGTATGTTATATAAAACAGGATGACACTGAGGATGTGTTTTTTTTTGAGGCTTATGGTTGGGAGAGAAAGAAATTTGCATTGTAGAGCATGTACCAGATTTCATTGTCTTGGGCTAGATTTGAGCTGGAATTCATGAGCACGTTGTGGGGAGTGATCTGCTCTGGTCTCAGACTGCTCTGTCAGTTTTACAGCTCAAATGCTGATTCCTTGTCCTCACACACCTTTTGACTTCCGTAAGCTTTGAAGGAACACAGTTTGTAGAAGTGTAATTTCTCTTCAGTTCTCCTTGAGCTGACCCAGCCTCTTAGTTAATTCACTGCATGCTATAACACTAAGCCTTGTAAAACTCAATATACTGAACTCCGAACCTGCATTTGGTATCATCCCTAAAAGTCAAATCAATAATATGAAGATCTGTGGGTCCTTGTCCAAAAGGAAATACCATGCCTGTCTGACATGCTTTGCAGGCTGGAGAGATGAGCACAGCTGGGCAGCATCAAGGCATTTGGGCTGGCTTATGTTATATCTCAGGAGGGATTGGCTCTGCCATAGCTTTTCTGTATTGGGAAAGCATGTGGCAGAAGGAAGAGTGGCCTCTGAAAGTGAGCTCTGTCCTGTTTAATATTGAGAAGTTAACAAAACATAGGAATCTCTACTGTGCATCGTCCCTCCCATGCAGAGATCACCTCTTCTCTCGCATCCATTGGCTGTGCTGGGTCCTGCTTCCCTGCCCAATGTCATGACCCAGTCGTCTGTAAGACATTTCCTCTGTGTTCACAGGGAATGATACTGTGTTTTCTCTAGTGATGAGCGCTTGGTGGAAATTGTGGCCAACCCTTTTAATACTGTTTGGTTTTGGCTAGGACTGTCAAGGCGAGGAGGGGAGAGTTAAGGCTGTGTGTGTGGGCAGTTTGGAGATGAGCAAGGCTCACTCAGGAAATTCATTAGGGATTTAATTATGCAGAGATACTAGGAAATGGAAAACTTGGTGGTGCTGGGGAGGGAGAGCTGCCCCCCACACTGAGTTCTGATGGCTGCAGTTTTCAAACACAAGCTAACTCTTTTCTTTTTCCATGTAAGAGCAGACCCACAGAGAGGTGGTTTCTTGCATTAGTCTGTATGGGCAGAGATGTGCATAGTGGAGCCTACTTGTGAAAGGTAGAATGCAGAGGGATCTGAGGCTAATGGATGGTATGGATTTGTGGATAATTTTGGTTACACTGGTCAGTTTCCAAATTCAAACCTCTTACCATTACAGGTACTCTCTTCCATTTAGCTTGAAACACATGTACTGTGTGGCTAAACAGTAGGACAGTCGGTGACAATGCATCATCAGCTCATACACCATCAGTTAAAAAAAGGTTATGCTTATATCATTAGATGTGAGATCACTGCAGAATAAAATTGATAGAGGAAATTAATTATGCAGCTCTTAAATTAATCCAAATCTCTCTAGCTATGATGAGTCTAGTAGCACACTTATACAAATTTTAACATCTGATGTCTTACCTCACTGAAGAAGAAAGTCTTTTGGAGTGTTTTCAAATTCTGTTGCCTTGACTGCTGAGGTCTGATAGTATGCTGGGCTGTCTATGAAGCTGTGTTTTGGGAGACTTGGGGTTTTTTTGTTGCTGTTAGTCATTTTCAGTGTTGCTATTGGCCTACCTCTTACAGAGTGGTTGTGTGATTTTTGGAGGCCTTTGATTTGAACTTAATGCAGAAAAGTGAAGAAATACTCAAATATTTACCAGGAAAATGATTCATGTTTTTGATGTAAAGCTATTTCTATATGAATTCAGAGTGGTAGTAAGAAGCACTGGAGCATGTAGAGGATTTTTTTGTGGTGGCTGGAAAAAAACTCAACTTAAGCATCTTCAGATTGTGCAGCTTCAACATCTTCAAGATGGCTGACAGATGTGGTGGAGGTAATATAGTGAGGTAGAAGGCCGCTACAGAGTCTGTGTCTTGGTACACTTAAGTTCAGTTCCTTTATGTCTAACTGTTTTACTTTTCTCTGTGTAATTGAGTACTGTAGAGGTGTAGAAACCCATCAGGTGCCCTGTGGTGGAAACTGTATTTGTCTTCTGTAGTATGAAAGAGACTTAAGCACAGTTTAGAATTCTTCACAGCAAACTAGATCACAGGAGCTGTTGAGCACATGAAGGAATGACACCTTCAACAAGTGCCTGTAACGTGTGTACACCGTGTGCGTGCAGGCGGAGGGGGAAAAATCCCCAATTTTACAACTGGCTTCTTTCTGATCTATTTGAAGAAAATGTAGACAGTAGCATAGTGTGAAAAATAATGTACTTGTTTATTTGGTTTGGAACTTAACAGTCTGAGAGACAGACACACATCTAAATGTGTGTGTGAAAGTCAAAAATGCAAACCCACCTTTTCTTCAGCTGCACAACATCACAGATTGATTTCATTGTTTACTCCTGTTTTGATAGATGCTGTGAAAGCTTTAGCTGTGGAGGTGAAGTAGTACCTCTTGTTCTGGATCTCAGGGGTGTCCAGGGTCAGACCTAATTCAATTAGAGGTACTGATCTTTTTAAAGCAGTAACGTCTGAAATCTGTAATTTACATACACACACAGCTTCCTGCTGTTCAGAGACCCCAGACAAGGCTGTCCACTGCTTCCTGGTGTTTTAAAGCCTCTGGCAATAGCCATTAGGAAAAATGCATCACTAAAAGGCATAACTGTGGGGAATGGATTATACAAACCACCTTACTATGCCAATACTCTGGAGAACTATTGATGGATACAGAAAACATGGACTTAAGCTGGTGTTAACAGATGTATCTGAACGCTGTGCTAATAGAATGAGCTGTTTAAGGAGGAAAACTGCTGCCGTTTATTTCAGGTGAATGCAAAAAGAAAGTGCCTTAGGATAGCTGTGATGGAGTGATGGTTTTGAGTATCCTGACATTGATGATGATGCTCTGTTTTGAGAGAGAATGTCCCGTATATCACGCTGGGGGAGGCAGCTGAGCTGTGCATGGGGCTGCAGAGTCACCAATAATTGTTAGTTCTGACAGTTGTTAGATACTGAAGGGGGCGGGAAGGAAGGGGGGAATAAAAATCTGACTGGTGTGGAGGGTCACAGGACATGCCCAGTGCTGTGTGCAGGAATTCCAGCGGGACCCAGGGTGGCTGCCTGGGACCCACCTCCCCGGCTGCCAGAGCAGGCAGTGTCCTTCCAGCTTTGCTTTGCTGCTCAGAAGTGCTTAAAGATAGCAGCACTGCAGCTGTACACCCATCCTGGTATGTGCTGAGGAGCCGGGGGAGAGCACTTTGTTCCCTCCAGATAGAGAGGCCAGAAGAGTGAGGACTTTCATCCTGTAAAACTGCAATTTTCCAGTCTTCAGCCAGCGAAGAGTGAAAAGCCTTTAAATCTTTATATCTGCAAGGAGATTGAAGCAAGGAAATCCACTTTCTTCTCCCAGTGATGTTGGACTGGGAGAAGAGGAGACCCTTCCATCAGAAACTAACATACCCATTCAAAAGGAGTATATAAAATACAGTTTGAAATAGAAACTCAGAACTTAAGATCAGCCCTAGTGTCTCCTGCAAAGGGTTCCTGGCTTTATACACAGATTTTAGAATAGCTGCTCAGAAATACATTGTCGGATTTTGTTTGTGGGTTTGGTTTTTTGTTTTTTGTTTTTTTTTTTTTTTTTT